>OY284479.1:30028489-30060310 GCA_958336345.1 Dorcus parallelipipedus | reverse complement strand
CCATAAATAACACTAGGGAACACAGGTCAGGCAACTTTAATAAACACCTTAAATTTTTAATCTATTTAAGTCATATTTACATACTAGGGCATAAAAAGTATTGCTGCACGTCAGATTTTTTTTTAAATATGACTGGTACTATACAGGCTTATTTACGTAAACCGTTCATTAAAATTTTTAAGGAAACAATTTAAATAGGAATATTATTTCGTTTATTGTAAGAACTATGCATGGAGATCTCTAAGGACAATTTTTTCTCAACTTAGTGATGCTAAACTAAAAGAAGGTATTTTCATAGGTCCTCAAATAAGAAAGGTAATTAAGGACTCTAATTTTCTCCAAAAACTTAACGAAAAAGAATTTACTGCCTGGAATTGTTTTGTTAATGTAGTTAAAGGCTTTCTGGGGAACAAGAAAGATTAAAATTATAAAATTTTAATAAATGAACTGCTGCAATCATATAAAGCTTTAGGGCGCAGAATGTCATTAGAAATTCATGTTCTGTATTCTCATTTGGAATTTTTTCCTAATAATCTCGGCGCTGTCAGCGACGAACAAGGTGAAAGGTTTCATCAGAAATCAGAACAATGGAAACCAGATATCAAGAATCACGGGATCCGGCTATGATGGGGAATTTTTGTTTGTTCTTGAAACGAGAAGATTTAACACCCAATAAAAAGCAGAAAAAAAGTCATCGAAATTTGTATAATTATTGTAACTATATTTTAATACAGTTTAAGAATCGTTTGATAAAAAAAAATATTTGCGTTTAAAATCAACTAAATTTTTAATAAAAATATTTTCTTATTCTCCCTTTTGTATTCGTTTTTAGTAATTTTTGATTTATTTCAAAAACTGCATATCTAGACGTGCTGCAGATTTTCTAATACTTTTTTTTTATTAAGTGAGATGAATGTAACTAGAAACAAATATTTTTTTTGAAGTTGTCGACGAATGTTTAAAATTTGTTCCCTAGTGTAATTAGGACATAAAAAATTAGGACAAGATTTTTTTAGCTATGTAAAACTGCTACAGACGATAAATGTAAAATAATTTGAAATTGTCTTTTCCAGTCATATCTAAGGTAACATTTCAACAGTTTTATAATTCTTGCTGTTATTATCGTATATTGACATCAACATTTGTCATGACATAAATATGAATTATTATACTGACTTGACAATAAAGTAAGATTCAATATAATGTAACGATTTTAAGACCTCTATTAAATTTTATTTTAAACAAAACACGAAATAGTTAATAAACTAATTTATTTATAAATTTACACTACAACACTAACATTTATTTACAAACTTAAATCTAATTTATTTAAACAGCCGAGCGAAAAAATCAAACACGAAACTTTAATTCCGAACTGTCTAACGCTGAATTCCTTCCATTCACCGGCCGCGTGCTTTTATAAGCCGGGGTTGTTTTTCGCGAACATTCGAGTACGCGACAGAATGTCTAGCGTTGATTCCACCGCTGACGTGATATCGGAGCGACCGAATTTTCTGGTCTTAAGGCACGTCGGTGATGACGCAAGAGACAGACTGACGCCGGCTGCTGTCAGCAAATCATTACAATAATAAAATAATGGGAACGCATGGCTACTGGATTTAAAAGTTGTCCTAGTTTTTTATGATATTGATAGTACTTCTTTGTTTTGGCCTTTTCCGAATTCGTAGCCCGCGACATTCCTGTGCATGGTCGGTACACTGAGAAAACAAAATGTGTTAATTCAACCAAAAATTTGTTTGAACGTATTTATCCGAAGCTTTTTGTTGGGTGAACTTTTTTGTTGTTGAATTAACACATTTGTTTTGTCAGTCTATATACTGACAGTCTATACAAACAAATGTGTTAATTCAACAACAAAAAATGTTCACCCAACAAAAAGTTTCAAGCAAATTTTTGGTTGAATTAACACATTTTGTTTTCTCAGTGTAGAATTCTGGAAGAATTCATTTACCCTTTTGGTAGAATATGAATTTCCACAGTTGGCAAGACTGGTGCTAAACGACTCCAATGATCTAGGAGGTCGTAGATAGACAGTGCCTTATGTTTCCTGTATTCTCGATTGATATCAGCATGTGAGTGAAATAGCGAATATCTGTGAGTAATTTTGGCTCATGTATCCGACAAGGATGTCATTTGAAGCCTAAATCACGTGACTTAGAATGAGTAATGCTTTTTAAACGGATGTATATACCATCTCACTCTTAAGATAATAACAATTCCTCTTTCTTTACAGGGAATCTGGCTACTTGATAAATTTGTGAACGACTCTTTCGAAATTTGACATTGGGCGCGTTCAGCGGACGCAACAGTTGACTAAAACCAGAAACATGTTTCATTTATGTTGCGTTTAAACAAGTTGGAGCCGTTGAACGCTATTGTTATTTATCAATCGACATTTGACATCTGGAGTGAGGATCTCATACAAAAATTTAAATTGCGACATTCTACGATCATTTTTTTGACTTAACATTGCAACAAAATAAAAAGAAATAATTGTAGGCTATTATAATATTTTATATTTTTATACAATTTCATACAAATACCTGTAAATGTACCATTTAGAACCAGCTGTTTATTTATAAGTATTATTCATCATAATTATAAAAACTGAAAAAGCTGACCATTCGAAAGAGGTTAGATTCTGTGGCGAGAATAAACAAATGACTCAATGGCACCGGGCACCGCACTCACCGTAAATTATTTCTGGTGAGTAAATTCGACAACTGTTGGCAGTCAACACAAGTAACCATTACCCGTTCAGCGTACCAAACAAGTCAACATACTCAACAGTTGTGACCGCTGAACGCGCCCATTGGCGAAAATTGTTTGTGCATCTGTAAGTTATGATTATTTCAATAATCTTCTTTAATAAGAAATTCATATACACTAAAAATTAAACAAATACATTTACTCGACATCACAGAATGTTTATTTTTAAATAATACTGTGCTGATAATCATGTTTTGATTTATAGGTTAGGAGATGGCGAAGTCAAAGAATCACACTAATCATAATCAAAGTGGGTATTACGTTCATATCATTTGCAACGTGGTTTAAAATTTGCTTTGTTACAGATCGTAAGGCCCATCGCAATGGCATTAAAAAGCCAAAGCATTACAGGCATGAATCAACACTTGGTGTAAGTTTACCCTTAATATTAAGTCTGTTCCATTTGACAGAATTTCAAGTTCTGAACCGTTCAAATCATGCGCAGTATGAAATTTATATCAAATTTTGTGCACTGCTCATGCTCAGTAAGATTTTGAACGGTTCAGAACTCGAAATCCTGATGAATGGAACGGACCTATTATAAGTGCTCGTTAATGCTTTGAATCTTCTTATTTTAGATGGATGCAAAATTTTTACGCAATCAAAGATTTTCCAAAAGGCATAATCTTAACCCAGCTCAACAATTAAAGTGGGCTGCACAAAGGAAATCGGAACGAGAACTTAAAAAATCAGCCAAACCTTAAATGTAATGATTAACAAAATAAATAATTTTGTAAGTTACCTTTTGTTATATTCATTACCAAGAGTATAAATTTTTCAAAAAAATTTATTTGTAAAATATAAAATTGATATATAGATGTAAACAATGTCAATGATTTAAAAAGGATTTGGTTTTTACATTTGGAGTTATTTCCTTAACTTTAGATGAAGTGGATGAGTGTTTCAACTTTCTTAATTTACTTAAAGACTTTGGCGAAGGAAAATTGTCTTGTTTACTATGTCCACCTAATCCATCATATGAATATTCTTTACTGGGCAATTTTAAATCTGATTTCGGCGATTGCTTTAATATTTTAAACTGAAAAATAATACTGTACGTGAAATTCAAAGTAAAGAGCAAATTTTACCCTATTGGTTCCTTTCTGCGACGATGATTTTAAAGTTGTGTATCTTGATTTAAGGAGAGGTGATAATCCAACATTACTTGATTTTATGGGTAAGTATGGTGAATCTGATTCCATTATTTGTTTCACACGATCATTCTGCAAACTTTACACATAATTTTTGTTGTGGTACAGAAAATACAACTTACGATAGTAAAGGTTTCATTGAAAGAAACTGTTCTTGAATCGTCTTTTAATGCACTCTGTGAGACAGATGCAGAATTGTTTAAAATTCTTATTTTAGGTGAATTAATTACATGTGATGAAGAGGATTTAGCTTCCAAATCGGAGATTTTCCTTTTCAGATATTGTCGTTCTTTTACGCAGTGTTTATGTGGTTCTATATTGTTTTTCAGTTTACTGTTCTGCTCTTCAATTTCCACAATTTCTTTCCGATACCTCAACACATTGTTTTGAGCATGCTTTAAATCAGATGAAATTTGCTTATATTTCCTATCAGTCTCTATTAATACTCTGCAAAATTGCACTTGTAAAAGTTATATGAATAAACTACAGGAAATGTTTTCTACCTTTTTAAAGTTGCTACGAGAATACTTAAAGAGTGTGGATCTCTGTTTTGTCTCAGCATGTCTTTGACTTTATCTCTGGACCCATTTAAAACTAACTCTACATTCTCCAGATCCTTGAGTTTCTCCTTCAAACGTACAACTTCTTCACATAGTCGATTATATTCTTTACCCTTTTGCCTAAAGTAGGAACTTTGTTCTTTCAATCTATGAATCGCTGATTTTGACACTTTGCTTTTATCTTCCAAGTCTTTAATTTCTGTTCTATACAAAATAAAAAGAAATTATTACAGAGCCTCGATGAAAACATACTGAAATTTTCTCACCTCAAGCCACAATTATTGGCTCGAAGACTTTCATACTTTTCCATGTAGGATTTAATATCTTTTTCTTTCAAGTTTATTTGGAAACGCAAGTTGTCCACTTTACTTTGTAGTGTCCCAACATTTTCAGCGACGTTGTCTGTGTCTGTCAAATTAAAGTAAACTCGATGTATGCTTCTTTCAGTTGTCTTATTACGACATTGAGGGCAAGACTTCGATCTGTAAAGAATCACACTCAGTTATTACAAAACGATGCAAAAATATATGCTAAACCTTTCTATCCATTGTAACAAGCAGACGTAGTGAAAAAGGTGACCACATGGTGTCGTGTATATCACCTCCGCAGGCGTTAATAAATCGCTGCAAATTATGCAGTTAACGTTCATGATTATTCTTTAAATTAAACATCATTTGCTGTGGTATGTAAATATCTAGGATGAAGGTAGAATATTAATTTGCACCTATCAGACAAAGGTTTTTTCCCTTGACTGATAAATTCATCAAGAATCGTGTAATGTGTATTAAAATGGCCAATTTAATTAATAATGTTATTTAGTTATGCTCAGTCGATCACGTTATGATCACTTACAACAAAAATTTTAAATATACTCTAGCTTCAAGTGTTTTTTTGTTTATTCGCGTTTTTCATCTCCTCCAGATGTCGCTGTAAATCAGCTGATGATTAAGATACTTAAAGCGAATTTTAGCGACGAACAATTATTCCTACATTTTTAACGCGGTTTATGTTATGACGTCATTAAAAACGATATTCGCCAAAGTGGGCTATTCCATCGCATGTTATTGTGAACTGTCAATCAATCAATTTATTGAGGTTGTTTTCATATTTAAGTGAAAATGAATGTAGAAATGGCTATTATCGTAGCAAATGAAATCGTATTTGACGATGACAGTACTATAATAGAGAGTGTTACAAAATATTAACAAAATATCATCTAACATAACCTATCTTCTAAATTCAAACTGTTAAAACTTAAAACACTCTTCTTAACCATCATCCAATAGTTCCACAAACCGCGTTCAAAATATATAACAATGACGTCACGTGTTTGTCGATAAAGTATTTAGTTCCATAACCACTATAACCTGATTCGTCGCTAAAATTCGCTTTAAGTGAAGCGCCAGTTAACGGACAGTGTTCGTTTTTTCCGCCTGGTAGAAGTTGAACGCTTTGTTTACGAAAAGTACTTTTACAAAAATATGGAAGAGTAACTGATTAGTTCAGTATATATACGGGAACCAATCTAGAATCCAAAGGATGCCGGCCATAAAAACTATAATGTGGCCATAAAAATTATAAATAATGTAGTTCTTCTCTCATTAATTGCAAGTACCCATTTTCTAGGCCATCTCTAATGTTTTCTTTGTTGATATAGTATTTTCCAATAGCATCAACCTGCGTGTCAATTTCTTCATGCTTCAATAACTGCTAAGTGGTGGTCGAAACGCGATTCAACACCTTGTCGATATAAACACCCACTCTCGTGTGCTTTACTTAGCGCTTTTCTTTACACTGTGAGTATACGTGAAACACTAAGCAAAGCGCGTTCGATATAAACATGGCCTAAGGCTGCTTTCAGACTAGCCGTCAAAACGCACGGCCGTGCGAAAAGACGGCCGTGCAATTCACGGCTCAATGTGAAGAGATACACGCCTTCCAATGACCTGCTAAATAACATCCGTGCACGGGCATTATTTAGCGTTGCATTGGTAAGCACGTAACTCTTCACATTGAGCCGTGCCTCGTCCGTCCGTCTTTTTCGACGGCCGTGCATTTACACGGGCGATTCTAGCAGGACATTGGAAGGCATGTGCCTCTTCAGACAGTGAAGACGCACGGAGTCCTAGCAGGAGCCCGGGCGTTCCTGCTACAATTTGGACGGATACGGCCGTGCGTTGAATATACAGGGCTATTTTTTAACTGTGATCATTGGGATTTATATAGGAATAATTGTGTCTCATGTTAACTTATGTTATGCTAAAAATTTTAGGCAAGTTTCAGATTTTAATAATCAGTTACATAATATTACAAGTACACAGATATATTTACGTGCTGAGTATTACAAAAAATATTAATTTATCAAGAAAAACAAAGGTAAACACATAAATGGTGAACAGTATTACAACTATTTTAATAACGATGATCTACCTATACTATCATCTCAATAGCATAAAATAAATTTTATAACGTAATCGCAATAATTTTTTTGCGATGCTTCCCGTCGCGTCGGCAAACTATACAGTCGACTTGTTTTTTGTTTTTCATCGGTATACTAGGTGATTCTTCTTTGTCGCAATAAAACACGCTCGGAAATAAGTAATAATAATAACAATAACGTTTTAAAAATTAAAATAAAATTAATTGCCTCAGAACTATGAATATGTCAAAAATAAAATTTCGGGAATATTATTTAAATCGAAAATAAGTGATTCCAGCTATTCTTTAAATAATTAAAATAACAAGTGGAGTCAACTCTTGTCCGCTGAAATTTTAAGTAAATAGATTTTAGAACTTTAACCGGACACTTTTTAAAATTAGACGGAACACTCTACAATGGCGTATTATTGCAAATTTTCTTGCGTGTATTTTCCATGTCAATCGTATGCTGAATATGGTCGAACCCCGGATGAAATGCGAATGCTCTTGTTTTAAAGACAGCAGCAACGTCATTATGACGTCGTAGTCTTCGCTCACGATCGCTTATCCCATCGAGGTAGGGCAGCAAAAGCGTAAGCGCTTATGTTCCAAGCGGAACGTATTCGGAAATCAGTTGATCATAGTCAGGTTATAAAAACATGTTATAAACAAACGTTACACTTTGGAAACAGTTGCGGGAGCTGTGATTGGATTAATTTCACTATTGAAGTTATATTTTTAAGGTTATGAATTCGTTGTGCAAACAATAGTCAAAAGAAACACTTTTGCTTATAGCAGCTTAAGCGACTGAAGGCCAAATGGAACTACAGAAAATAGCACTTGTAAGCGTGAGTGCTTAAAGCGTGTGAGCGTGTGAGCGTGCAAACGAAACGCACCCCTCGATGGAATAAGCGATTGTGAGCGAAGACTATGACGTCAGAATGACGTTACTATTTCGTCAGCCGGCGCTTTGTAAGCGTTTGCAAAGTCAAAGGGAACGATTTAAGCAATACTTATGAGCGCTCAAAGCATGTGAGCGTGCAAATGAAACGCACCGAATATTACACTCTTTTTCTATTGCTTTTCCTCTTTTGTCAAATGTGTTTCCTAATTTGTCAAATGACTATCCAGTCACAGTATACTTATCAATCAGTAGGGACAGCTCGTGTCGGCACCTTTGATGTTCATACTACCGTTTTCAGAGCCAATATGACTGTTATTGGCGGGCCTTCATTTCATTGCTACTAGATGTCACTGGTTGAAAAAATGACACGGATAGAAATGATTGCAAGCAAATCATAGAATGCGATGTTGTTTTACACAACTTCAGGCTTTCTACACAACATAAATTCATTATAATCTAACAAAGATGGTTTTCTGTTCAATCTTTCTCATCTCTCCGCATCCATCACACAAAATGCTGAATTAAAAAACGCCCGCTTAAAAGCAATTGATAAATTCACCGGTACTCCACACGCGGTCGTTTGTGGAAAGTCCGCCAATTTTCGCACATGCGCACTCAGAAACTGTAGTGCCAGAAACCCCTAGCTGACCCTACTGATTGATGAATATGTGATGAATATACTGTGCTCTTATTAAAGGCACTCTAATGTGTATGGTCCCTATAGGTTACGAGATTCCTATAGTGGGCCTTTAATTAGTTGTAATCCTGTATATTTTTGTTAAAACTTCAAAGTTTGTTGCAATGTTGTTGTGTTTAAATATTTTTTTTCTACTTTGCGTTCACAATGGATTCATTGTGACACCAAAAACAGTTTCACAATGAAGCTCATTGTGACACTGTTTTTGGGGAAATTTTAGTCATTTTTAATTGAAAATATTTAATAGATTTTACAAAATAGCTCAGTATTTATTTGTTACTTAACAATATACTCAAAATGAAGCTGGATAAGAAAAATTAATAACTTGTTAATGTGACTTTTGATTAAAACGAAAGGTTTTCAGTGTTGCCACGCATTACAACTAAAATTCCCCATATACTAAGAAGATCCATATTTTTGTTCAATAAGTGACGCAAAGTAGAAAAAATAGTATATTATACACGTTTCACAAGAGGCATCGTTCCGTTGGGGCACTCCTAGCTCGCTACGCTTCGCTAGTCGTACCCCAACTCCACTCATGTTACAATAAGCCTTCTTGTGAAACTTGTATAATAATATACTATTGTTAGAAATGTAATTTCATTTGTGTAGAAATACATATCACAATATAAATAAGTTCTATTTTTTTTCATATTCCCACCTTAAAATAAATCTAGTACTATTTCGTTCTGTCTAATACAATTTTGGTAACAGTTCTAGTACATTTGTGAAAATGAAAGTGGCAACCCTGGTTGGCGATATGCGTGTTGTTCCAAACTTCACACGGAAAATTATTTTAGGCGGTAATTTATTTAAGCCATATTTTATGAAATATCATAATTATTACAGTGATTAGCGGATTTTGTAATAACGTTTAAATATTTGAAATTATAAAGTCAACCAAAACATTTGATGTAACTCTAGTCTAGTGGAAATGTTCGCAACAATTAGTCAAAATGGCGGATGTCAACATATTTATACGAGTATTATTTTAATTTAGTAAATAAAAAATATCGCTTTAAATTAAAAGGGATACCAAGTAAATTCTTTTCTACTCGCCTGTTGATAAGACTCTGTAATATTACATTAATTGTGTCCGAAGGCGAACCATGTGAAATTCGTGTGCCCCCCACAGACGCCAGAACACGCAAAAGTGCGAGTTCAAATAAACGTAAACTCAGCATTATTGTGTTTATTGTGAGCAAACAGTGAATAACTATGGAACTTAAAGTGCCCCGTAGATATTGTGCACCCTAAATTGATACAGTAGAAGTAATGCAATGGCCAACTCCGGGGGAGACGTTGAGTTCAACAATATCCTTTTTGAAAAGAAACTCACAAACCTTAAGGATTCTCAGGAAAGCATCAATACTTGTTGTCATTGGTGTCTGGAAAATCGTCAACACCATAAGAAAATCGTTAATGCTTGGTTGAATGTATTGAAACGTGTCAAGGTTGAACACAGACTCACGTTGTTTTATTTAGCAAATGATGTTATACAATATTCAAAGCGTCGAAACTATGAGTTTGTCGAAAGCTGGGGCACAACATTACAAAAGGCAACAACAATGGTCCGGTAAGTCCACGTACACATAAACGCACTTTCGCAAACTTTATTTTCGTGAATTCACAGTGATGAAAAAGTCAAGCATAAAATATTGAGAATATTCAAAATATGGGAGCAGAGAGGAGTCTATGGTGAAGAATTCATCACAGATTTGAGTGGTTTAATTAGTGCATCACCCTCTTCGAGAAAAAGTGATGAACCCCATGAATTTCAGGTATTATCCTATCTGCAGCGACTTTAATTTTTCTTAAAAACAAAGATGTTTTAGTCATCGTATTTAATCACAAAAATTCGAGCGTGTGCTAAATTAGAAGCAGACACGGATTTTAAGCTGAAAAAGTTCAAAGAATATAAACCATCTTTGTTGGACAGTGAAGCATTGTGCTCGACATTAAAAGGTAAACTTTAATTTCTTTGGTAATTGTTTATTAATGTGGGTCATTTTTGTAAGATCGCGCTCACCTCGATGATGTTGAAAAGGAAATGGATGAGCACGTTTCACATATGGAGTCGTATGTGAATGCCCTCAAACTCGAAATAAAGGCAAGAAATAATTTGATATCGTTGTTGGTGCAAGCTGAATCACAGCTGGATAATGACAAGAAAGATGTGAAATTAGTGGCTAATGTACGTGTGATTTTTGTTGACCAACGAATAATTAATTGGTCAATTTTCAGGCTTATAAAACATTTGCATCTCGTGTTAAGACTCTTAAAAAAAAACTGGAGGAAATTAAGCCTACATTAAGCAGCCCTATACCTTCACCTGATATAAATGCACCTTCACCCAGTCCTGATTCTGATATTGATTTGCCAAATATGGAAACTACAACCACCCGTAAGTGAACAAGTAGAGTTAAGTGTAATTCAAGTTAATCTTCTTTTTTGTCATAGCTGTGACGGCAGAAATAACACAGTCCATTTATACCAATGCTGGTTTTTATAATCCAGTTCCACCACCCACGACAGAGCCAAGCAATAGTTTTCTTAACAATGGCTTCACAAGCTTTATGGGTACCAACATGCCATTCAATATACAGGTAAAGTTCCAGGAAATCATCAATTGCTTTCTTCATTAATATATTTGTTTACAGACTATAAATGCCACGTTGTTTGGAAATACTTCAACTCCATCAACCACACAGAGTGTTACAGACCAGACTCAAACGACTAATATTTACAGTTTAAATAACAGCATTACTAGTCTTTTCCCTTCAATCATTCAGCCACCCCCACCACCAGCACCGGTTCCACCTGTTGCACCTACAACTGAGTATCAGTACGCATCCCCGCAGATACCACTCATGCCACCTCCAATTCCCCCATTCAGCAAATCAGAAAGCTCATATCCTAATGCATCAACATACATTAATAATTATAATACAAATTCTAGTACAAATTACGGTGAGTATTTAAAGAAAGCTTTGAATTAATTGGTTTTTAATATTAATATATTTGCAGGTAACTCTTCGTATGAACAGTCATCAAGTACATACCCCCAAAACAATCAAATTTATCCACCGTCAACAACGTATTCACAGTCCACACAGTTCTCATCAACAGCTACAAATTATCAGACCACACAGTATGAAACTCCAATAAGCCCGTTTCAAGATACGTCATTTCCTCCACCACCTCCCCCAGTCTCTAATAATTTCACTCCTACCGACGAGTATAACCCTGAAGAAGAACCAGAGACTTGGGAGCCTGAAAGTAACTGGGAACAACCACCTGTCGATCTGGAAACTCCAGAGAGTCCTCCCATGTTTGAAAAAGAGGGTTACTGTGATCCGGTTGAATACCACGATACTCAGTCGATGGGTTCGGGGGTTGATATTGATCATCGTGTTTTGACATTGATACCACCAAAAACAACAGCAGGTAATTTGTTATTGAGTTCATTTTCAGTACATACTACTAATTTCTTTTTTTCTTTTTTGTAGAAGATGTAATGCCAAGAAAGAAAGATGTTGATCACAGGAACCTCATTAGCCTAACAGGGTCTCCGAAAGGTAATAACTCAACAAGTGTTCCATGGAAGTCTCGAATTGATCAGGTAATATTTTGTTTTCGAGTGGCAGTCATTCTGATTTGATCAATAAATTTGTAAAGGTGTAGACAAAAAACCAGGAAAGGAACTGTGATAAAAATTTGTTATGCAAAATGTTACAGGTTGGTTAATTAAACCAACTGAAATTAGCTTACTTTATGATTGAAAATTTATACTTAACATAGTTTTCTGTCGGTTGAAAATTTATGTAACAACATTGTAACTATTATTATTCTTCGAATAGTCTACATTAACACCATCTGTATTTTGTTGTACATAAAACCGTTGTAAAATTATCTGGGTTTAGCAAAGCACAGATTATATGGTGTTAAAGTAAATTGTACAGAGAATAATATTTAGAAATTTCTTATAATGAAATTTGCATAATTTTAAAATTTTATTACAGTGAGACATTTTTTAATTGACCTGGTTTTTTCTTAATTGTAATTCTTGCTGAGAATTGTTTCAATGGATGGAATATATCAATCAAATCTTGTCAAAAATTTTGTAATAATTTTTTTACAAAACAGGACTATCGTACAGCTCAAAAATCAAAGAACGAGACCGATCGAGATTACAGAGTACCTTTCAATTTTGAAAACCTTAAATTACCACCTCCACCGCCTCCTCCAAGTCAGCAGATTCTCCCACCGATGAAGTTGAAGAAACAGTCACCTAGGAAAGGTGATAATATTGAAAGTATTGATATGGATATGAGTGACGAAGAGATGACTGATTCTGGTAGTAACACGCAGGAGGCCTTTAATGATAATTTAACAGTTGTGCCACTCGTAGACAATTTCAATAGAGATAACTTAGATCTCGAACCTCCGCCTCCTTTTCCTGAATTTATTGAAGATGCAGACGCGAATGCAAATAACCTACTCGATGATCTGAATGAAGATCTGGATAACGCAGAAGATTTAATTTCTGCTTTAGAAGATGAAGATGATTTTGCTGATTTGATGGATCCAATGCTGTTTCACGAGGATAGTGACTCTCATGGATTCAATAAACAATCATTGGGTAACCAATCGATGGAACCAGCACAATTTACTGGTTTGCAAAACCAATTGCCTTTTCCTGAAGCACATAATGGACTATCGAATATGTTGATGCCTCCAAACATGCCGAATTCAAACCCAAACATGAATTTTACACCTCCCATGGGCGGAAGTAGTTGGATGGACTCAAATTTTAATCCGGAGTTTGCCTTCCGTGGTAGAGGTAATAAGAGGGGTAACTTTATGAACAGGGGAGATTTTAGAGGACGCCCGAGAGGTGGTCCATGGAGACCCAGGGGGAATTTTCGGGGTAATATCCGAGGTGGTAACATGCAATGGGTAAATAATAATATGAACAGTAATAATAATAATAATATGAGGGGACATGTTGGCATGCGAGGAAATAACAGAGGTATTATGCCCCCTGGTAGAATAATGAATCGAGGAATTGGGAGGGGTGGAAGACCTTTTTTCAGGGGTAGATTTAGGGGAGGATTTTAAATATGAGGATGTTTTGCCTTTCTTAATGTGTAAGTAATGTATAAATGAATATCGAATTTCGATGCAGAAATAAATGTAACTTCGTTCACTAATTACAATTAAGGACCTGAAATTGAAATATTTGAAAATATTTTCCTGTTAATATGATAGTATAAATAAATAAAAGAATGCATTTATAGCTACTTAAACTTCTAGTAACGTAAAATTACAAAAAGAAAGAATTGATTATTTAGATGGTAGATTTAATTTTAAAAATAATGTTCAGGTCCTTAATAACAGATTCAAGCACTGCGAATATCACCGTTGCACTGGCAATTTCGATACAGTACAAAAAGAAATTAATAATTCAACATTTCAGTTGTTGTCGACTTCCATGCAAGAGGTCCTTGCAGATTTAAGGGTTGCTATTTTTTGTACATAAATAGAGTAGAAGTTTTTTATCTAGCAAAAGTTTCTGTACTAGACGACACCTGCTAGAATAATGAAATTCTTTCGTAAATCACTTGAAATCGACTGAGAAATCATTATAGTCTTGTAACATATACTTGTAAGTAATTGAATTTGTTTTTCTAGGGTTAATACTTATCCTTAAGTTTGTTTTATATAAAATACATTGTAAAATAGAAGAACTATAAAAGGCAATTTATTAAAATATTCCAGTTTACATAAAGCATTAAGCGTTGTGAAGATTCACTTTTATTGAATCACATTATAACAAGGCCACATCTGAGTTATAAAAAAATGTTTTTTTTTTTTGATATCCTGAGTTTATAATCATGCCACTGAATAACTAATAGTAAACAGTAGTTCTTTTATTTTTTACACATATAGCAATTGTGTGTATTTTGCTTTTCTCATAATGTATGCTTTACTTCAAATAAAATCTCTTACTTGGATATTTCTGTAATAATTTAAGTAGCATTCGAGATTTGAATTTCCCGCCAGGAGGCTCTCGCAAGTTTGCCAGTTGGTTGAAAAGATCTTCATTTTGGTTCGACGCCTTGCTAATAGTTTATAAATAAATTGCAAATACATGTGAAATAATACACCAAAATATGTTCTTCTGATGTGATTCATGCAAATTTAAAATCTATAATATCAGTGTAATTAATTTCGTCCACAAATGAAGGCATTTTATCCACATTTACAATTAGACTTAAAAAAAAACAATTCAAGTTTGGTTTATTTATTTATTTATTATGTATGTTTTACGTAATTTTGTTAAACTGCAAGCTACTCACTCCTGAAAAGAAGGTAAATATCCCCTTGATTTTTTTTTAAATCGTTTATGACGTTTAAGTTTATTTTTGTAAAACCCAAGTTTGCTGATAATTACGAAAAAACTGAACAAAAAGGCAAAGACATTCTTGATATTTGATATTGTATGATATTACTTTGTTAAATCTTCATTCTGGAAGATGTTCTAAAGATTTTATGCAACTGTTATGACACATAACCTCAAATTTCTTTATCATTCATATGGAAAATATTCTACTTACTATTTTTGAGTAAAATTAATTTTTTGCTATAAGTGCTATACCACATATTTTTCAGATTTTAAACAGGATATTGTTAGCTTACAAGGTACTGAATTATGAATAGAAGTTACACACATACAGGTGTCCGAAAAGTAAGAGGTTTGTTTCTATACAACTTGGTAAGTGTTGGAAAACACGGTCTTAAGAGTAAATTAAAACCGTTTTTTTACCCTTCCAACAATTGTATATTTTATACAGTATTTTTTATGATCAAAAAAACTATGTTATGTATTTGAAGTTAAGCATTAACTGAGAAAAGCAAAATTATATTACTATTACGTGGAAGTCTGAATTTAGATAATTATGCTTCCTTCAATTCAAGCTTTTTCAAAATTCATGCTCAAAATATCAAAAAAATTACAATCCGTCATTTTTTACCCCCAAATATTTCGTATTGAAACGTCATAAATAAATAAAATACAGGCGATCTATAGAGCGCAAACTTAAAAATTTATTTCATTTCATTATGCAAGCCAACACTTTATATACTTAATAAATTTTTTCATTTTTAATTTCGTGCGTTTCCGTTTCAATTGTGGTGGAGGAACTCTCGGTAATTAAATCGAAAGTGGTATCAAACATGACACTGTGCTTGGTTTTTAAATTGCCGGCATCCATCGCAAGGCTTGTTATGTCTCCTTTGAAAGGAATCGGGTTTGAGATTGAACTTGTACAAACGATCTTTTCTAATAAGTCAAACAAACTTTTGGTCATCGCATCTGCCGGGAGTGAAAGAACCGCCGGCGATGCCGCCATGTTCGCACACTGAGTATGTTCCTTGGCCAGTTCCAGGTGTGTGGTGAGCGTGTTCTCTGAGAATTTTCTCTCCACCACATTATCGTACAAGGTCGTCAGTGATTGAAAGCATTTTTGCAACTCTTTTTCTCGCAGTTTTCTTTCTTTGTCTCTTCTGACGTATTCAGCTGGTGATAAAGACGCGAGTGTTTCTGCATAACGATTTTGATTTTCATTGTTTTGGGTTCTGGTGTTAGTTCCTTCTGCCATCGTGTGAGGCATTATCCATCCTAGTTGTGAATGAGTGCTGCAGTTATTGCCCAGTCGCTTGTAGGCTACTTGCGTCGACGGATTTCTGCTTACGTTGAACGAACAGTATTCATGCTGAATTCGCGTGATGCTTGTACAAACGGAATCTTTACTGTAGCTTTCTGAAATCAAATTCGCCTGTAAATGTAATGGGGAAACTAAGTTACTAAGTTTACCTTTCAAAGGCTTTTTGAAATGTATTGTATTGGGACGCAATCGCAGAGTAACCTTTGCTATATTGGTGATCTCCGCGTGGAGGTAACCGTATATTATGCATATCACCACTGCCAGAAACGTTTCCAGAGTAAAATGCGGAAAAGAATAAATGTGGACGGTGGCCGACTGATTAAGAATGTTATGCAGAATCATCAGAATACCGTCCATTTTAAACGCACAATTTTCACATTACAAATTTAAGTAAACTTCAAACTGCTTGAAATTATTGTATAATGGAAACAAACAAAAGAAATAATAACAATTCCGTTGTTTCATGGCGTGCAAATTTGAAAGTTGTTTTTACGAGCTCGTTATTACAGTTGCCGAAATAGCTCAGTTGGGAGAGCGTTAGACTGAAGATGTAAAGGTCCCCGGTTCAATCCCGGGTTTCGGCAAATTTTTTTTTTATTAAGTTTTTATGCAATGCGGTCAAATATTAGAAATCTTTCTTACAATTTTTATTTTATTCCACAATCGATTTCGTTCCCACTTGGTCAATGGTGGCCATTAAATTTAACTATTTTTTTATTCGATTGCATTCTATATTTGTAAATTGATTATTTTAGTGGACATGTTGGGTAAACTTTCTTAAAACATTGAAGTATTTGAAGTACACATTATCCACCTTGAAATAAAATTAATGCAACGTTAATTTGAACGATTCCTAAAATCATGCGAAAACTTTCCTAATTTTTCTATGATTTCAAGAAAATTGAATAGTTTTCTTCTAAATTAATGTATTCACTATCATCATTACTGAATGCCACATTTTCCCGTGTTTTGAAATGAACGGAATAAATTAGTTACTTCGAAAGTGAAGTATCTACTATAGTAACATAGTATTTACTATGCGATCTAGTAGATACTAGAGCACATAGAAGTTTTTATTTCGCTGTAGAAGCATCTGTAGTATCTACTTCAAAGCCTCAGATTCATTTTAATAGCAAATACTACTGCAGTGTAGTATTTACTACGTGCTGTAGTATAAACTTTGCTTTCGTAGTATATGCTTCAGAGCTGCAGTAGGTGTAATGTAATAGAAGATACTTCGAAGAAGTACATATTAGGTTTGTTCCAGCAATAGTTCGGAACTAGTTCGAAACCGTCAAAAGCATGCAGTCATCAAAATTGTACATTTGACGGCGCCGTTAAAATCGGTCATTACTTTGGTGGGCAACTGTTTTTAACGGTTCCGAACTAGTTACGAACTATTGCTGGAACAAACCTATTAGCATCTACTTCGTTTTATGCATACCACCCAATTTAAGATTGTGTTCAATTTTCTTCTTTGTTTTGTAGAAAACTTTTGTTCTTAATTAAATATTTTAAATTTTTGGTAATGTTTTAATCTCATTTTTTTTTCGATGTTTTCGTTTTGTAAAAAAGGTGCTGCGTTAGCAGTGATTAGGATACAACGTAAATTATTGTAAAACAAGGTCCCACCGAGATTTGAACTCGGATCGCTGGATTCAGAGTCCAGAGTGCTAACCATTACACCATGGGACCTGTTGTTAGGGGTTGTTGTTGCTTTGTTGTTTAAGGGTTGGCTCATTATTTCATAATCCATTCTGCGTCGTACCTGGTTTTCAAATTTGCTGGAACTTGACCGTGTTTCGTAAATACTAAAATTGTATAAATTTACGCGATTGGCCGTTTGCAAAAATATTAAAAGAAACGACCAATTTGTATAGGATATCACATTTCTTCATCTAAGCATCTCTTAAAACTTACTTACGTGTTAGATATTTTACAAATAGGTAACTTGGTGCTTATTGATTTAATTTTGAATTTAATTTTTTTGGCGGCAATATAAGTATTGGCGCTACTTGCGTAATGTAAAACATGTGAAGTGAAACAGTTGGCTGTACTGAACTAGCAATATAACCTAACTTTTTCCATGTGACGTTTTTGTTTTTATTTTAGCTTAAACAAATGGTAAAATGAAGCTGGAAACGAGGCGAGTATTTATCGGTGATTTGCCGGAGAATGTCAAGGAGCCTGATTTGAGAGAGAAATTCGCCAAATACGGGCGGGTATCTTCGGTTGAAGTAAAACAGCGCAAAGAAATTGGGCCGAAAAATCAATCTTTGTTCTTTGCTTTTGTCAGCTTGGAAGTGGATAATTCCAGTTTGCAACGATGTAATTTTGAATGTTCTACGCACCTTTAAACCTGTATTTGCCCGTTGCTTTCAGGTTTCGAAGATTTTACTAACAAAAAATGGAAAGGACAATATATCGAGTTACAAATGGCAAAAGAAAGCTTCTTAGAACGATTAAACAAAGAAAGAAAAGAAGCTAAGTGTAGTGCAACAGAAACAAAGACAGACAACTTGCACATTGAACAGAACGGATTATCAAATAATATTACCTTGAATTTGCCAGGAACAAGTACTTATGATACCAATAAAAGTAAAGTTAAGAAGCCTAAATTAAAAGGACAAGATGAAGATGACGATACACACGTATCAGATATTGCAATTAGAAATAATGGACACAACACAGTCGGAATTAAATTAAAAATTGAATCTGTTGGAAATGATCCAATTATTAAAATAGAAAAACCAAAACCAAAGTCGAAAGATCCCAAACGGGCCGAGGCAGATTCTAAACGAATTAAGTCAATGATAGAAATGAAGAAGGGATATCAACAACAAAAATTACTAATTAAAAATGCTCTTTCCAAAATTGTGTGTAATGTGGTGTATTATATTTTGTCAAAATTTATATTCTAATGTTTTAGGACACCAAAACAGTAAACAAAATTGTTTTTGGTGATGAACAAGACTTATGTGAGTCAGTTTTTGAAACAGAGAAAATTCATGCAGGAAAAGCAAAATTACTATTTGATGATGATGACGACACAGATGACAATGAAAACAAAGATTATAATTTTGAAATTAAGGAACAGTTTCAAGGGAAGAAGGGCCAAAAGGTACGTTGTCAAACATTATTTTAGTGGGAGTCATTTTCAAATTATTTGATTTGCTTTTAGTTATTAGAACTTCAGTCGAGGTACAAGCAAGACGAAAGATTTGCCTTGAGTTCCAAGTTTTTGGAAGACGGTGAAGATGATCCCGAAGACGAACAGCCAAAGAATAAAAATGATGAGAAGAAAGAGCAGTTGATAATTTTGGAAGAAGTCTTGGGGCACAAAATCAATATAAAGAAAAAGGAAACCGAAGATGACAGGTAACATAATTCTTTAGCCTTATTTCTTGAATAAAACAAGATTTATGACAGAAAAAATCGAAAGACAATGTTACGATTTGACCCTGCACATCCAGACCACGCAAAATACGAAGTTAAAACTGAAGAAATTGCAAGCACAAAAAAGAAAAAGAAGCGAAAGATAGAAAAAGTGATAGAAAAAGAAGAGACTCGGCCAGTTGTGTCGAAGGAAAAATTTTATGAAGTTGCAGGAGATCTGAAAGAAGCTTTGAATGTAAAAGAATCTTTCAGTTTATTAGATACATTTGGGAAAATTCAAAGTCAAGGTAAAGTAATCTCATGCAAATCGTGCAAAAATTAGTATTAATAAATTTTAGATAAACATACGACTGTTACCCCAGAGGAAAATGTACAGAAAAAACGTGCCAAGAGTCACATAAAATTGGGCGAAACTAATCCCTTTAAATATGATTCTTCGGATGACGAATCAGACAATGGTAATAACGAGCAATTTGGAAACAATGAAAAACTTATGAGCACAAACAAGGATACCGCAGTTATTGAAAAGCATTTAAATTTAGGACCAGAGCGGTTATGGACTGAACCATTTTTTTTCAGAAACGATGATACCAGATTGCAAGGTAAGACACATCATTTTTCTTTTAAAATCAAGTTCATTTATTTGATTTATTTTTGTAGAAGGCATAGATTTCATCAAAAAGGTACAAGCAGAAGAAACAACAGAGTTCTCAAAAATCAGGAGGGATTTAGTAGAGATTGTAAGAGCCAAGGTCAAAAATAATCAACGACGAAACAGACCGTTCAAAAAGAAGTTGGGTGGAAGGAAGATGATTAAAATTAAAAGAGCTATGAAGAGGTGATTGTAGGCTTTATAATCATGATCTATATAATTATCTTTTTTAAATAAATTGATTACTTACATACTTTTTTTTTTTTTTAAATATGCCTTAAGTTAATTTACTCACCAATATTATGGATAATCTTTAATAAGACTAGTGCCGGATTAAAGAATTTGCCGCCTTACGCTAAAATTGCCGCCCCGAAATGAAAAGACTAATGTACCTTGTCAAAATTGTTTCCGCTGTGATTTTTTGGAGCAAATTCATTAAGTTAGGTCGAAAATCAATATTCACTGTTAAAGTCACTTTCTATCGCTAAAACTGCTAGCTAATTTAGCCTTCTTCTCTCATAGTAGACCATAAATACGATTTTGTTAAATGAATGTCTGATTTTGCCGCCTCCAGAAATTTGCCGGTATACGCACGTGCGTATTTTATATATAGGGTAATCCGGCACTGAATAAGACTTTTTGTCGTAAAAAAGTGCAGGATAAATTATAAAAACGAATTAAAGATTTAGGTATCTATATTTCCGAAAAGTATCTTACAAAATTTACGAATACAAACATCTCTCTTATGACTAATAATAAATGTAAAAAATTTAAGGTAATTTTAAGAGTCATCAAGTAAACAACAACACGCTACTTTAAACAAATGTCCAAATGTAGATCTAGAGTCATCTTGAGAGTGCGGTCAAATTTCAATGTTGCAACCGCACAGCAGAACCAAAGAAAAAGAACAATAGAAAAAAGCAGTTAGCTACACTATTATTATGTGAAAGGAGTCAAACGAAAAAATAATTTAGAGTTCTACAAGCTGAGAGGCCAGAGAACAATGTGACATACGCAGTTAGAAAATTAACAGCTAGTCAAGTTTATAATAACATATGCAAACTGTATGCTGATATTTACTCCTTGGCAGGAACTTCGATAACTCGGGGCTTATCGATTATGCGTGCGGTGCGATTTCCTTTCTCTACAATTCCAATAATCCAAGCCTGATATCCCTCTTGCTTCTCGATATCTTTGCAATAAGCAGCCGCTTGCTCTCGCGGCAGACAGATAAGAAGTCCACCGGACGTTTCAGCTGAATGGCCTTGCAATAACTGGAACATGTTGCCGCAAGCTTTCGCAACAGCTGCCATCTTCGCAATGACTGGCAAGTTGTGGATTACAAATGACACTTCATTCTTTTGATGGGAAGCCAAAGTCTGCGCGTGACCCAGTAAACCAAAGCCAGTTACATCAGTTGCTCCATGTGCATTGTATTTATGCATCAAACGGCTTGCGATACGGTTCAATCGGGCCATCGAATCCATTGCTCTGTGATAGGCTTTTCTTACATCTTCTTCACTAACCACTAGTTTGATGCGGTTCCAACGTTCTGGTTGATCTAGCCATTGATGAGCATTTACTGCCACCTATACATTAAAAAAAATTTTAAAAATAAGGAACAAAATTATTTAATCCTTTTGCTGCATGAACCGGAAATACCTGTAAAATTATTTCATGTTTAATATGCTAAAGCCAAATAAGTACGCCGATGTTTTCTAAACATTAATTGCGGGACAAACGCATCTGCTGTCTATTACCGTAACATAGATTGCTATAAACGTTATTGCTGCGTTAAAATTTGATATAATGTGCAAGTGTTGTTTTGTATCAGACTATGGGAAACGTACGAATCTGGATGTTCATTTAGAAGAAATCTGAGTATCAAGTTCTTAATTCCTAGTTATATGTCATATAGTTCACTTAAAATAAGTAAAATGGCTGTTAAAAATGCTTAAATGAGAAGTTAAATTAAAAAAATTAAATTTCTGTGTTCTACAACAAAATTGAGGATGACGAATACAGCCACAAGTTAAAAAAAAGGCCACAAATGTGCAACGCTTGAAAAACACCGCACAGGAAGCACAGAAGTGTAATACACGTGCCACAGCGAAAGAGTTAACACGTTGACTGCGTTACATATCCCTGGAGTCCTGTATGCTTCTTTACGCTATAGCGGGAATGAAATTCACCAAACTTTCGTTCTATGCGGAAGCCCATAACTTGCTTATTTCTTAACCGATTTTGACTTCAAAGGTATCATTTTAATTGTTGTACTCTGCACAACTTAATTACATACATTTTTTTGTACATATCGCCGGGGATATGTAACGCACAGTATTTAATTAGTCCTGTGCGGCACATGCCCCCAGCGATATGTAATAGAGCTGGGTCGTTCATGAACGAATCGCTCCTTTGTAACGACTCCTCGTACGGAATCGTAGGAATCGATTCACCTATTTCGTTCCTAAAGGAATCGCATCGCAGGAACATAGCAACTTGTCGGGTTCTCAAGAATGGTAGGATTGGAACCATAATTGGAACTAGAAACGAGAATACTTCATTCTCAACATGTTATTAAGGCACGATGTTGCTCATCATTCGTTTAAATTCTATTATCACAAGCAAAATTCGACCATATTGACTTAATAAGTTTTATGATTGGACGTTTTTAATGTTAAATAAATTCGTAAATATAAGTACGAACGAAATACGTTTAAACTATTGAAAAATAATTATACATAAATAACATGGAAACTTTTAACAAAAGTAAATAGCAATTAAATTATATTTTAAAATTATCGAAACAATTTATTTCCGAAAAATTTCATCTTTTTGTTCGAGTTCGATTCACTGCGTACTTTTGTGGTCAAACCAAAGGAACAAAGGAACGAGAACGAATCGAAGGAATCGATTCATACTGCGGAATTGAATCGAAGGACTCGATTCACAAAAAGGAATCGGATTGCCCAGCTCTAATATGTAACATGAACTCAGTGAAACGATGATTAGTCGTGAAGTTGATAAAAAAGTTCATCGTCTAATAATAATAAGTTGCTGCAACGATTGCCCAAAAAAGCCTGGTTTGGTGCCTTCCATGTTTTAATAAATATTCCACATAATTAGGTGTTTTTTGTATTTTTCTCGATTTTTCTTTGTGAATTAACAAAATTCTTGAGTTTTGGATTTTCTTTCAAAGCAAATAAGAATTGCATAAATATTAATTGAACGGAATTATTGTCAATAATCTAATTTTAATAATAAACAACGAACTAGATGGCACCTTGTTGAATACTTATCTACATATCCCCCGATATGCGATATGTATCACACAAAAATAATTGCGTACTACAGTACCCCAGCGGTATGTACCACAGTTAACGACAAGGTAGGGTTTACATCTCCCGCAGTCAACGTGTTAATGATGAATTTTTACCTGTGTGCCTAAAGGTTTAGTCAAAACAAGCACATCTCCGACCACAGCATTATCAGGAACGATGTATTCATTCGGCTGACAGACAGTAGATGCAACCCCACCGATTGTGCACCAGGGGTTTACGACAGTCTGGCCACCTGTCACAGAAGTTCCTGCTTCTAAGGCAGAGTCTTTGAAGCCACGCATTATCAAAGGAATGACGACGTCACGTTCCTTCTCAGTCATCTTCGTGCTGACTCCCAACAGCATCAGCATGTTATCACATTCAGTGACGCCCATCGCATACAAGTCACTGAGTACGTTAGCGCAAGCAATCTTACCCATCATGTAGGGATCGTCAACCAAGGGATAGAAGAAGTCTGTTGTTTGGACGAGACAAAGACCACCATGACGCAAAGGAGTAACCTGCAAGAAATATTACTGGAAGTGTACCCGAATTCTTAGCAGATATTTACAAAGACTTTATAGAGACTGTCTTCACATATTGAATTTAATTGAAAAGGATGTAAACTAAATTTTTCATTCATGTCTATAAATGCATTAAAAAAAAAAAAACTTACGGAACAATCGAGACCAATTCCGATCCGAGGTATGGCCATATGCATGAAATGAGCATGTTCATGTTCGGCAGCGGAGTTGTAATCCTGCTGGAGACCCTCGACAAGCTTGTTGAGGACTTCCTGGGGCACCTTGCATCCGCGGCCTTTCAAATCGGCGAATCGCGTCAACCGAAAACTCGCCTCCAAATCGTGTGCTAGAGGGTCGAAGGGTCGGCGTAATGCTAACGCGTTGGGATTCGCGCCGAGCTCTAATTGTACAGCTCCGAGGGCGTCCTGCTGCACATTCGTCACTTGATAATCCCCCATGCCGGCGTTTGGATTCAAACTTTGTTGTGAAAATGCACTCGTACTACCGTGGTAAAAACGCTGACTCCACGATAGTGTTTCTCAAACAATTCAGCCGACGCTTGTAAAATGGCGTTCTTTCGTCTGCAGTTCCGAAACAATTGCGCATGTCACGAAACCCCGACGCACGCCATTGGTTGAAACGAGATGCGCAATTATGCCGATGGTTGTCAAAATTTTCATCCTTCCATCGAATGTTATGTTTCTCAAGTTAGTAAACATGCAAGTACGGACCGTTCAGTATAACAACGCATTAATTTAAACAATTAATTCCGAATGCGTTAAGAAACTCATCGGATGTAACGCAAACGATTTTTCAAATTCAGTGAATTTAAACAATTGCGGAAGTGGGAAGTACAGTGCTGCTCCAAACGCGGAAGGAGACGAAAAGTGGATGAAACAAATGTATATCTAACAGTCTGAAATGATAATATAGTATACAGTGTTGCCACAACTAAAAATTTAATTTAATAAAATTCAGAATTAAATTTACCAAATTAATTTAAAACAAAAGCAATTAATGCGAGGATGTATTGTTAAGTAAAAAGTCGTCGTTTATGAGTCTTTCTCACTCTATCTTACAGCATTTTCGATTCACCGGTACCGGTTGCATTCAGTGTATTTGCATTTTCTTTTAACCTCATGTAATAACACGAGATGAAGATACTCTTAGTGCGCACTAACGCGGTCAATGGAAAGCGCTATTAATATTTCAGCCATTTACTTTTCTTTGTTTATCAGGGATTGACACCCTCGGTATTGAGATAGTTAATAATAGTAGATTATACCACGAGTCAATAATGATAGCTATTATTCCCGAGGAAAAGTATTCACGAACCGAGCGCGCAGCGCGAGGGAGTAACACTCCGAGGGAATAATAGCCATTATTGCGAGTAGTATACTCTACTTTATCTACGACTAAATTATTAAATTATTAAATTCACAAACACTACGCGTTTAACAATGACAGTTTTGAGTTTGTGTATTTTGTTGCCATGGTATTATTTGATTAGAGAAATTTTGTAATTGGTGAGCAAGAGGGAATAATGACTATTAATCCCTCGTCATTATGCCCTAATAGAATATTGCATGGCATTATTGTTCACAAACCACACATATAATACTTCCATTATATTTTAGTCGTAGATAAAATAGCTTTAACACTGTTTCAATTTAATAATAATCGTCCAGGAGTAAAATATTGACGGAATAATCCTGAAAGTTTACTAAGGCTGCGTTTAGTCGATAGACGAACCGTCAAAGTTTAACGAGCTCGGGCGGACTGTTTTCTAAACGGAAATCATACGCACCGTCGTTGCCTATTGGTCGCATTTTAAATCACGACCACCGTGACCACTGAGCTGATTAGTCAGACAACGTAAAATAACTACGGACTAAATGAAATCGACAACGTCGCCCATGAACTAAACGCAGCCAAACGAAAGACGGACTTCATCTACTCAGACAATAAATTGTTATGTATCACTCTATCTCGCTCTATCTTATTGTATCGACAATTAATTTTCCTCTCTTGTGTATTTCACCGTACCAGTTTTGAGGTTATGACGCCGCCGTTTGATGAAACGAACCATTGAACGTTTCGGTTTAACAATGTCCGTCGAAGAGCACAATATTGACGACACAATAGCGCAAATGATCGCGAATCTGAAGCCGAGGATGAGCACGAAGTTGTTTGAAAGTAGTAGTACCCCCAAGAGATCTTTGAGTGGTAATTCTGAAGAAGTCCCATCGTTGAAGAAACTAAAACGAGACGACAGTGATGCAACCTACATCGGTTCGCCCAGGGAAGTGCGGAGAATCAGGTCTGATTTAGTGTCCGCCCGGAACACTGTTTTAACTCTGGAGAATCGCATACAACACATGCATAACGTACGCAAGCAAATGCAGATTATGTTCGATAATGAAACACAGTGTTTGAAAACACAGCACGAGAGGGATCGAAAATCAATCGAGGAACTCGAATCACAGTTGCAGTCGATAAGGAAGAGGGAGCTGAATTTAAAAGACGAACTTGCAGAAGTAATTTAGTGATGCACTAGGTATAAGACAAATGGTCTATAATATTAAGTATTTTTTCAGGTCAACAATAAATACAGCGTGTTGAAGATTGAAACGGATAAACGAGCTGAGGAATTGGAAAAGGAACTATGCGAATTAACTACTGAAATTGAGATACATAATGAAGAAGAAAAGCGGGAGATGGCCGTGTTGAAGAAGAAAGTTTGTGAGTTAGAGTTTTTGTATAAAGCAGCGCAGGATGACGTCGAAGCACATAAAAAATTGGTAGAAGAATTGAGTATGAATTTTTGGGTTTTTATGTAGTCTTCATTCTATAAGATTGTGTTTCTTTTTTAGATGTGCATGTGCAAGAGAACACCAAAGTTAATCATGAATTGGAAATAAAAAATCAGGAGATTCAGAAGCTAAAACTGCAACTGAAGGAACTGGAATATATTAAAGAGACTTGTGTAGAGATTCAACATCAAGCAAAGGTAATATTTAGGTGGTTGTGGTTAACAAATCAATTATTGTGTTAGGGCCTTCATTTAGTCCTGTATATTGCTTAAGCAGACGGCTCGAGGCACAGTGAAACTACACTTAATATTACAATTTTTCTATCTACAATGAAATGCCACCCATTTTGTCACCAATTCAATTTTTAAGTCGTTAATGGATTTGCCAAGTCGTCCAATTGGCGAAAAATCGTCAAACCTGGCAAGATTGGTGCGGGCCTCGTTACGAGGTGCCTTTGAGCATTACCAGAAATCGATAACGCTCGGCTTGGTCCGCGGCAGTGAACACGTATGCCGCGACCGAGACGCGTCTCCATTACATGATCCGTTGCCTTGCGAGGTTGGCACATGAGGCAGCTCGCCCAATCTGGACGCACCTATTGCCTAATCCAGGGTTGTTCAAAACTTGGCCCACGATACAATTTTGTGCGGCCCTCACCTGACTTTTTTTAAAATAATTTTGTAAAATGTTTATGAAACATGAAACCAAACTAAGGCACTTGACACCATAGCAGCAGGCCTGGATAGGACGCTTCAAGTAATGTAATGCATTCATTGTTTCATTGAAACTTAAAAAAAAAGAAGTTCAAGAAGTGGTTAATCATAGAATATAATGCAAGCATTAGAATGCAAGCATTTGCTAACAGGTTAAGCCTTGTCTACTTCACTATTGACATATTTTGGGCACAAGGCAATATATAGTCTGACAAGTGCGTCCAAGTTATGCACGTATATTTCCTACTAAAAATGAAACATTTGATTTGGATTATTTAAAGTTGGTCTAGCCATCAATCACAACTCCATCACATGGGACAATTTGTAATTTATAGCTGCGTTCGTTTGTGCAACTCCGTTCACTCTATTTATTCTTTTTGCACTCTAAAGAGTGAGAGCGAATAAATTTTAATGCAAGTAAGAGTGGAGACAAAAGTGCGAAAAGAGTAAATAGAATGAACGGAGTTCAATAAACGAACGCAGCTTATATTTTCAGAATGGAACTTGTGGATACTACTAGAATTCAAATAAAAATCATCACTTTGTAGAATTGCTCTGAATTTTTTACCGTTTTAGTCTCAACAACATAAACTCTCTACATACGGAGGTTTAGAGAAAGAGAATCAAAGATTACGCGAAGAAGTGAAGCAATTAAGAGATGAAGTGCATAACAAACTGATTCTTGAAGAGGAAGTTTTTGATTTGAAGAGTCGCTTGGTGAATCACAAAGAACAAGAAAAGAAATTGGCAATCTTGCAGGTGGATTTTGCCTTTAAGCAATAATTTTTCATTTTATTTTATGATTTTCAATGTTTTTTAGACCGTACAAGCACAGAATGAAATGTACTTGGAAGAATGGAGAGCGGTTGCTCGAGGCATCTGTGAGACTTCTGGTCCAGACTCGTCTCTTGCACAACAACTGCGCTCTCTAGTTGAACATCTTCAACAACAGGAAATCAATCTTACTTCAGAAAAAATGCAACTCACTTCACAGCTTAACACAGCATTACATGTAAGCCCCTCTGACAAATTTAGTTCCTTCCAAATGCACGATTATTTTTGTTCTAGGAATCTAAAGTGGTAAAAGCCGAATTGGAAAAGGACCTGAAACACATTGCAGAATTGCAAGCAAGCACTCAACAACGGCAGAATTTAATTCATCGCATGCAAAAGAAACTCTTGCTCATAAGTCGCGAGCGTGACAGCTATCGCAAGCAGCTTGATTCTTATGAGCATGATTTGACAATTTGCATGAATCCTTCTAGTTCGGCTCAACCAGGAGCTAATCAACTGCAAACACAGAAGGAACGAATAGAAAACTTGGAGCGAATCGTCGAGGGCTACAGAGAGATGGTCACAAAATTAGAGAATGATTTGCAAAACATCGAATCTGCAGGTCAAACAGGTCTGTATTATCCATATAATTTTATTAGATTAAAAATATTGGACTACTCAATCGATCAGTGATCAATAACTAAAAGAGCTTCCTTTAAGTTTCATAATTTATTTTTTGTCTAATTTATTTTCTAAGGCATTTGTGAATACTTTAGTGCACTGTTGTATTTTTTCATGTGTAGATGTTGTTCCTGTTAAAATTGCTCAAGTAAATCGCTTGCAAGATGAAATCGAGAAACTCAAGAATGAAAATTTGCTGTTGCGAGAGCGCAAAGACCAACTTGAAATTCAATTGGAAGATCTTCTGATAGGTCAAGATGAGGTTAAAGGCGGTCGTGTTCTCCACGCAATCAATAATCCATTGAGTGAATGCATTGCACAGAGAGTCAATGAAAATGAAAAGCTAACTGAAGAGGTACAGTTTCTGTTACAAGATAAAAAATATATTGATGAATTTTTTTTAGATTGAGAGATTGAGGCGAAAAGTCCGTAATTTGGAGGAAGGTTTGGAAGCGAGCAAGCTAAGTGATATCTCCATATGCAGCAAGGAAGTGCACTCTCTGCGTGAGCAGATTAAATCATCAGAAACGCAAATCCAGCGTTTAAAAGAATATTTTAAATCATCCATGCAAGAGTTTCGGAATGTTATTTACATGTTGCTTGGTTATAAGATTGATAAGCACTCGAATTCACAGTATAAACTGACCAGTATGTACGCTGATAGACCCGAGGATCAGATTTGTTTCCAGTTGGATGGAGAGGGTGCTTTACATATGCTTGAGAGTCCTTTCACCGCGTCACTTGATGAATTCGTTGAATTACATTTGCACCATCAGAAATCCATCCCTGTTTTTTTAAGTTCTATAACTTTGGATTTGTTTAATAATAAAACTATGACTAAAACTTTCGCAGTTGAAGATGATGATTAGAGAGCATAGAGAAATGATTTTATTCGTAACTTTGAATGTATCTTATCTGTAGTTGTGAAAATCAACAGACTTAGTAGGTATTCGTAAATAAATGTATTAAAAGTTTGTTTTACCTTTGTTAAGTTAATTTGTACGTTTGCGTTATACATATTGGAAAAAGTAGAATTTTGTTTTCTACAATTGCACTTTGAATTATTTTTATTAATGAAAAACTTTAATAGGTTGGTTATGGGCTCATAAGCCATAACATACAATATGTCCAAATAAATTTTTGATAAACAGAGATCATCAAATAAATAAGTTTTGTGCTCTAATCAAAACATAGGTACTCGTAATAAATTCTGCAAAGTGGTTTTTAGAAACGAGTTTCAATTATTGGAGAACCTTATTATAGTTCACTTTAAAATTCTTTTTAATGCTAAAGAAATTTTATTTGTCGCTGAAAGCTGAAATTCGCTTTAAATGCTATTAAATGCTAACAATAGTCACAGATATGTTTTTATTTACTTTTTTTTACTCATATTAACTTCAGTTTAAGGATGAATTGCTTCAGAAAAATCAAATAAAGTGATGGGAACGTACTTAAATATTTTACGTATTAGTGAAATAGTATCAGAAAAATTAGAAAAAAAACAACCATAATTATCAAATACTAATAAATTTCGTAAAAATCTTAGGTACCGGCTGAGAAAATACGAAATTGTACTGGGTCACTACATAATGTAATGTGATCGTTTAATTTAGTTTCGTCTAAAACCATTTTTATTAAAAATGAACAAATTATGTACGTGTATTGCTAATAAACGAGTGGTTTATTTATTGACTTTTCCTGCTTTTCTCGACCTAATTCTATTTCGATTTCATGAAAAAAAAAAAAAAAAACGAAAATTGCACACAAAGAAAGCCCACAGTGAAAAATGCGTACAAAAAAAAGCGCACGACGAAAATTGCTCACACCGAAAAATGTTTTACATGGAAAAATGTGTACACAGAAAATTGCTCGCAGCGAAAAATGCCCACATAGAAAAATAGGCACATAATGTATTATTTTCACATAAAAATGAAATGTATGCTCATTTTCATTACCGTACAAAACAAGACTGATGTTGCACCCATACAAGTGAATAAAAAGTAAGAAACATCGATGGTAGCACCGTCATTGAAGGTTTAACAAAAAAATTTCAAACAAAAGTTAAATGTGTATGATTCGTATAGACCCATTATCAAAGAATTTAGGCTTCATTCAAGCATATTTCGTAAAAAAGTGTACACCAGTGCAAGATAACAAACAGACCTATGATTGGACTTTCACACTTGGACAGTGTACTCTGCTTGGACAGAACGTTGCAGGACAATTTTTAAGTTAAAATCATCTGTATGTGGGATTGTTAATAGTTAATTACTTTAGTTTTTGCCGGTTTCCGGCTTTAGTGATTTCTTTGTTGCCTATAGTAAAGCTGCAACATGACTAACAAGACGTCAGTCAAATATTTAAAAATTAAATTGTTTTTTTTTTCTTGAAAATATCCATTTTTACCCACGCGTTTTTTTACCCGCAAGGTTGCTTAAATTACCCGTAATTACCCGCATATTGGACATTATGCCGTATACCAGTGTTGCCAACTGTCCTACTTATAAAGTAGCAGACAGTTGGCTAGAAAGTTACTGAAGAATTACGCACCACATCGAATTTGGCAAAATTTGAGTCAGTTTTTTGTAGATTAAAAGACCGAATGATACGGGTCTGATAGGGGTCTCGTTTTTATGAATTTTGATTAAACCAAATAATCGCGAGGATTGAGAATTTATTTGTGTTAACCAACGCTTTT